>UFQX01000428.1:1749030-1773016 GCA_900497675.1 Arapaima gigas | reverse complement strand
TTTTTTTTTTTTTTTTTTTTTTTTTTTTTTTTTTAGTACACCAAAACGAGCTGTTCCTGGTGCGAGCAACTCCACTGAACCAAGCAGCACCAAGGTAAGGGGCTGGCAGTTGGGTCTGGTCTTGCAGGCAGATATCCCTTTGTTGCCTGCACACGTGGCTTCAGAGTGAGTTGACCTGCAACGTGACTGTGGATGCTGGGCTGTATCAGTGCAGCATCTGACTGCGCTGACTGTTCACGTCCATTACATCTGCTGACTGTTTTTAAATGTTCCACTTCCGCTTAATGTGAACAGTTGCTGTCTAGCTGCTGCTTTTCTTATTGGTTTCTGTTTAGTTCTGTTTGATTATGATTCTTAAAACAAAGGGAGTTATATTACACTCAGTTCTTTTGAGCTAATTGACGTCCAAAAGTCTGAAAATGTGAGTTAAATAAAATTCAAGTTTTAAATTGCCAGGTGATTTGAATTGGGAGCTCCACAGCATTTCTCAGTCAAAATGAGTTTAATGTTCTTTTGGCTGTTTATGCTTTATAAATCAGTCTTTAACTGGGATCAATTAGATCAAATTGAGTTTTAATGTGAAATGTCACAGGAGGCTCACAGTCCATGTTTTTTTTTTTATCCATCAGAGAAAGAGAGAGTCGAGCGATGGCGACAGTGACACAGCAGCCACGTCGGCACCGTCCACTCCTAAAGCAGGGGAGGAGACCAAGAAGGAAAAGAAGAAAAAGAAAAAAGAGAAGAAAACAAAGGCTTCAGAAGAGGAGGAAGAGGCAGCAGCAGATGAGTCATTGGCAGAGGTGAGCAGCTAATCATTGTAGCCCTGTAGTCTGACTCCTGCTCTCACCTTTGGGGTTGATCTAGGGGCCAGAGTGGGTGCAGATGCAGGAGCAGCAGACTTATCCCTTTGCTGGCTGCTCTGTGTCAGCTGCTTGGGGGTCTTGCAGGTAGATATCCCTTTGCTGCCTACTCAAGTGGCTTCAGAGGGAGTTAGCCTGCGACACAAACGTGGACACTGGTGTGTGTTGCTGCATGGGCCATTATCCCTGCTGACCACCTCTGTCCACTACATCCACTTCCTCTTATGTGTTCATTAACTTTTACACTGAAGTGTTAAGCTTGGTTGGATTTTGTCAGTCTGATTATCTTCCCTCCCCTTGTGGGCTGGCCAACAGGTGGGAGAGAGTGGGAAAAAGAAGAAAAAGAAAAAGAAGCAGAAGGAAGCAGATGCCGAGTCAGAGTAACCGCTGTCTGAAAGGGAGAGATGAACTGTTAAGCCCCTGTGACTATGACTGGGGGCAGAGCCTTGGACTGCTGAACTGTATATGCAGAGGGCTTGAAGGAAGTCTCCCCTCAGCGTCCTGGTCCTGTTGTTTCTGTCATCAGCCCTGTGTCAAATGCAGCAGCTGACTGCAGCTTCTCTCCACCTGGCTCTTAGTGGTTCTCAATCATGTGGAGGCTGCTTGATACAGGGCTATGTAACCATTTAAAACTTTATTTTTTAAGTTTCTTGCTAAAAGAAATCAGCCATCCAACAGGTGTTTGCAAGGAGGTATGAAGACATTTGTTATTTTTGTATTGTAAATATAATATGGCCAATTGTGCAAGGAAGTGAGATGGAGGGGAAGTATTATGGGATAAACATTACTGTTTTGTACATGACTTTGTCTTTTTATTGATTTTTAAAAAACCAACCAAAAAGTAGTTACATTATGTTGCAGTGGAAGTTCATGAAATGAAAACCTGGCTCTTAAAATGGATTAAACAACTCTGGCATGCTATGGGTGACTCTCTAGATGTTCAGAAAACCTTTTTGACATTTATGCGGATTATAAGACCAGTGATGTGTTATTGCTTAAAGAACATTTAGTTTGCACATGTAATGGTGCCTTTCCTCAACAGTAGAGCTAGAGCCCATAGGTTACTGTTATGTTGTGTAAACTAATTCCTGTAGAACCTCTTTGAATACTTAAAACATTAAAGATCAATCATTGTAGAAGGTGCTGAATGCACATAAAGCTAAATGATGTAAATTTGTGTTGGTAGCTGTGGTAAGTAAACTGGCACCTTCAACAAAAAGCATTCATTTGTGTGGTATTAACAGAAGTTTCCAAGCTGAAAATGGAAATCTCTATATTCCAGTCCTCAGGAAGAGGTTAACGTACAAAGGCTATTGTGTGTTTTGGCAAGATCACTGAAACCGGCCAGATGTGTTGACTAGTTATTGAAAAAGTTAATTGGGAACATATTATCAAAAGCCATTCAACTACGTACTCATGACTTGTGAAAAGTTCCCAGGAATGCAGACACCTTCCCACGTTGGGAAAAACAAATTCTACTTACTTTAAAGGTGTTCTGTAATGTAAAAGATTATCCTAAGTTGAACAAATAGGTCTTTGAGTGGTTCCGAATGTGGAGGTTTGTTATTTACTTTGATTCAGATTACTTAAACAAGTGGTCCAAGACTCTTGATGACACCTGGTAGAACTCTGGCTACGTAAGGCCAACAGGGCACTACATCTCACAGTTTCCTAAACTTTTTACTTATATTTGATTCAACACTGACTTATGGAGAGAAATAACCAGGGTGAAGGGAGATCTTTAATAAATTCAAAGTGCTTTGCATTATGACATGAGGTATATTATTCTGACTGACATTTATACTAAAACATAATTCCGCTCTAGCTGAATTAAGGATGGTCAGCACTTGTGATTCTCAATACATCGTTTCCCTGTGTTGTCCGATGTAACCAAGACTTGCGTGTCCGTTAATCTCACACACAAAACATCGGGTTACTCTGTATTCCCCTCACGACAGTAACGGTTCAAAAGCATAAAAACCACAGTCAAGGTGGCACTCGATGATAAAACCATGTCATTTCACAGTTGTGGTCTGCACTGCATTTCAAATACATCAGATAGGATCATTGCTTGTTTTGTGGGCAATTCACAACAGCACCAAACATACTGAGACAAGCAGAGGGGAGAACCCATGGCCAGTTGGTGCACTGTTCTCAACCCATCTTTTCTACAAGCCAAATTAAAACCAAAAAAAAACCTGGCATCTATTGCTTAATTGATACTGCTGGATGTGCAAAACTTCTTGACAACAATTAACATTTACCATGGCAAACATAACCAACGGACAGATGGTTGCGTGTCAGTGGAGTATTGCACCAGGTGTAATTTCTTTTACTGACAAGGGGAGGCTTGGCTAGTAGACCCAGGAAATGGGCACCCACTGCGGGGTGGAGGTCACGTGCTCCATGGCTTCTTCTACCCCTTTCACCGTCTCGTCCACGTCGTTGTTCACCAGCATCAGGTCGAAGTAGTGCTTGTATGTGCTGAAGATGGCGTCCGATTCCTTCTGGATCGCCTGCACAGACTCCGACTGGGAGAGACAACGAAGGATGACAAGTCAGTTGAATCGACAGTACGAATCCGTGCTGTTTTCCAATATAATTCCACTCACCTGATTTGGTGCATCGGTGGGAGCAATGAAAACTACGAGGGGAGCAAACTCTGCAGTGCGGATGAGCTTCAGCGTCTGAAAGATAAGCGACATCATGCTACGGTTACACGGTGGGGTGAGGAAAAGGATTGGCTAACAAGTGCGAACATTAAAAACTCATAATAAACCTCATAAGCCCTCACCAAGTCCCAAATGCAAATAAATCTGATCTCATGCAACAAAAACACATAACAGATTTTACTTTATCATACACGTGGCACTGGGACCAGGAGTGTATTTGTAAATAAATTTATAACTCTACAGATACTTTTGCCAATAAGTAACAGGTACTGGCAGCAGCAGGTAGCTTGGAGGACAGGGCTGCCCCCTCTGTTCATAGGGCCTGGCCTCCTCATGCAGGAACCATGATCAAGCTGAAATTACTCCAGTACAAATAACCCAGCTGTATAGATCACTGTAGGAGGCTTTGAATAAAAGTGAAAGCTAAACGTGTGAATGTAAGACATCATCTACCCATTATCTTTAACTGCTTCTCCTGGTGAGGGTCATGGTGGTCCAGAGCCCATCCTGGGATCAGAGTGCTTGTCTGAGACCAACTTGTAGACAGGACACTAATTAATTGCATTAAAAGCTTAAAAACTCCCCCAATTTATTTACAGCTGAACTTGTGTAAAAATCATGCATAGGGCTGGGCTTGCATGCAGGTGAGGGTTTAAATCAAGCTCTTTCTGCACATTCACAGGGTTTCCTCACACAGTCCAAAGACATGTTTGGCAGGTGATCTGGTGAGTGTAAACTGCCTGCAGACTGGTGTGTGTCCAGGGTGTGACCCTGCCTACATCAGCACCCTCCAGACTACTGGAACCCGGCACTGGACAAGCAGTTAATAATAATGAAGGAATGAATGTCTTTAATAATTTGTAATACAAAGAAACTGTAGTTTATCAGTCTAAGCTTAGTCGACATGCAGATTTGCAAAAAGTAAGTGCGCTTACGAGTCATCCATCCACCTCACTTTAGTAGCAATAATTCAAATCAAGTCTCCTGCATCCCATTCTGGCTGATTGCCTGTTAGTTACATCCTAATATGCAAAGGCACAGAACTGAAAGGTGGCATACTTTCCTTTCATATTACCATGCAAACAACATTTATTTCCTTGTGTAAATCAAGTACACATAATGTAGTAAAGTGAACTGCACTATTTCTGTGACTAAGCTGCAAGAAAAACTCTGCATTAAATGCTGCAAGTTTGGCTCAGGATGGACCTAACTGCAGCACTGATGTCAAACTGAGTAAATTTAAAGGCAACGCTTACTCCTACCACGTTTCTGTATTACATCGTTGCTGTATATATTTTACTGCCTGCTTGTTTCCTCCAGTGTCTTGGTACTTCCAGACCACCACGAACAGTCCATTACTGCACTCCTCTCCTTTAGAACCTGCCGACACACCTGAGGTTCCACATCCAGCAGAGCAATCTTGCCCTGGTCATGGATCTTGTGGATGGTCTCCAGCTTGGTGCCGAACATGTGGCCCTGGAAGCTGCCATACTCCAGCAGCTGGTTCTCCGTGATGCACTTGGTCATTTCCTCGGTGGAGATGAAGTAGTATTCTTTCCCATCCTCTTCGTCCTTCCTGGGGGACCTCGTGGTGTCTGCATATACAGTGGAAAATCATTGTGTATCACAAATGCATCCTTGTAGAGGAGCTCCAGCCTGGATGAGTGCTTCACTATGAGTGCTACTCACGTGGCGTGGGGTAGGCAAATTTTTCTGGGTATTTGGTCAGCAGCGAGCTCTTGATATGGCTTCTCCCCACCCCAGGAGCACCTGAAAGAGAAGCACACTGTGACAATTGCTCTTCATGCGTCATGAAGATGACAGGAGTGTAGTTTTCTGAAAATTCACAGTCGTACCGATCAGCACCAGGGTTTTTCTGTTGAAGGCGGGCAGCTGTACTACCTCTTCATACGAAATCACGTCCAGCTGGTCGAAAACTGTCGAAAGCAAGGAAGACAAGTCCAGGATAACGTAGGCGTATACAGGTTTGTACAATTGATCTGTGCAAATATATATTTTTATAAACAGTTTACGTCTATGATGTTCACCCTTAGACTCAAAGCGGGACAGAAGAAAACAAAATATGTTTTCATTGGCCCTCTCACCAGAGCTGTGCTTAGCCAGGTACTTGTCTTTGCACTTCTTCTTTTTGCCAAAGGGGCTGCAGGACTGATTGCCCTCTATGGTCGCCTTGCTTTTACTGGCCACACGCCTGGTCAAAGAAGGAGGGGGTGGGAGAGATGGAGAGATGGAGAGAGCAAGTGCATCACTACTAGTATGTAATGTATTTTAATTAATTAAATAAATCGTCAAAACCCAACTTCATCACATGAAACTTTAATAAGATCATTACCTTCAAAAATTATATGTATCTAAATTAGTAATAAATACTAAGTTATATGTAAAAAAACCACATTAATGTAAAGAAATATCTCTGCATCAACCCATTTTCTGACAACATTTATTTATTTACCTGTTGCTTTTATCCAAAGAAACTCAGTGTTACAGTTATTTACCCATTTGCACAGCTGGGCATTTTTTACTGTACCAATCCAGGGTAAATAGCTTGATCAAGAACAGACCAACATGAGGTGTCATCTGAATTTGGGTGGTTGGAATACAAAGATGGCGGCTGTAACCGCTGTGGCACCGGCTGCCCACCAACCACTTGTTCAGCACAGCGCCATGGCTGTCTGGAGTTAAAATCAGAGCGTGAGGTTTGTTGACAACTGTTCCGCTGTCTGGTAACATAATCTTAGTGCTGCTGCTGTCGTGGCATTTGCAGTGAGTAAACAGCTGAGGGATGTGGAGGGGACATACCATTCCTGCAGCTCAGGGGAAGGGATGAGTCCAGCAAAGTCAACGGTGGAGCCCTCCACCCTTCCCTGCCACCAATTTGGGTCTTGCTTGTTGATGATCTGAATGACGTTGCCCGTTTTGAACTTCAGCCCCGCCTCCTTGCAAGGGATGAGGTCATCCTTGGCAGGGTCGTAGTCAAACTGAGCGCGCATGAATGTCTGGGGAGAGGCCACGTGCAGCAGCTGTGAGCACTGAAGCCAGCAACGACTGTTGTGTTCGTGGAAGTGAGAGTCGGGGGGCTAGACTGTCCTTTGCAGCATTTTGAAACTTTGCCCAAAAAATTTAAATTATTGAACATCTGACATTAATCAAGGTGATCAAAAAATAATGGCAAGAGCTCACAGTCACACTCAGAGGAGCTGTACATAATTACTACTGGGTGGGATTAGTCTTTCTTGAACATCGGGGAGGGGTAGACTCACCCCCCTCATTACACTTATACTGCTAAGGAAAGGAAGTGGCTCTTAAACAACTGGTCTCTGTATTGTCCTTGCCTTTTCAGTGATTTCAGAAAAGAAAATCAAACAGGGGATTAAATAAAACTTCTCCATCTGTTACTTGAACTATGAATAAAGGAGGCTAAACAACTACAAAATTCTACAAGTTGTTCTTTTAAGATACTCTTACTCCATACAGGTTACGGTTTTATAACAATACTAGGATACCAAATAAACAAATCATTCCACCAGATTCTGTTTACCGTGCCTCTAGTCAAAGCTGTTATTTTCACAGGAGGAATGATTTATGTTTAAGAAAATTATTTAAACAGATACTCAACTGAAGGAAATGTAACAGTGACAGAATAAGAAATTGAGCTGTTTGACTTAAAAGCTGCCATCACATAACCAAACTGTTCATGAATGTACTATTCTGTAAAGCATACTGAAAGGTACATATTTATAAAATCTGGACAAATTAAAAAATATACAAAATATCTAGTAAAATCTAACATAATCAGGCTCTTTTTGTTAGAGTGGACAGAAAGAGAGGTACACAGTGTGACCAGGTGATGGCAGGAGGAAACACAGCAGATCCCAGAGGAACAACTCTAATAGAACCAGAAAAGGATCTATTTAAACTACAGCTGGTGTCTAATGCTTCAATAGTCACCTGTTTTCTTTCATTGGCTTAGAAGAGGATCAGCCTGATAAAAAATAAACTAACAGAAAAATTCAGATCAGAACATCAATAAGGACAACCAGTTATGCTTTTAGGTACCTTTCAAGCATATTTGTATATTACTCAGCTAGACATTCTAGTGTGACAACGATTCACCACTGTCAATCATCAGAATGCGAGCATTTGTAATTCAGAACTTGTTCCACAGGAACCTGACAGAAGTACCTGAAAAGTACAGCTGCCCATAATAGAGAAGAAGTATTTGGCTGATTTTATCTGACTGATTCTGCTGTCATCCCTCAACCATTAATTATATTGATCAATGTTTGATTTATAGAATTCCATCTGTTTTTCCACAATGTTCTTGAAAATACATCTGCTTGAAAGTAACATTTGGATGATGTAATTTCAACTGATCAATGATTTCTTACACATCAAAGAAGTGACAGGTAATTAAGCTGTCATTAAGGTAACTAAACTTGTATGAGAATGTATTTAGGAGAAAGAGTATATAGCATTAGTCATTTTTAATAGCGCTGTTTATGTGTGTTACCTCACAGACGAGAGAGCGACTCTGCTGCTTGGGAATGATTTTCAGAGTGACCACTCCATTTGTGTCTTTCTGCAAAGATGCAGAACGACCAGGCATTAAAACACACAAATACAGCAGAGTATAACAGCTGTGTCACACACACTCTCCAAAGAATCACTGTAGGGGTATCAAAATTTTAATATGAGACATAAAAGGCACTTTTGAAAGGGAGTGTCTATTGGAGCAATTTCACATTTATTGTTCTGCCCTTCAATTAAATATGCATGAAATGACTTAGTCGCGACAAACGGTCAGCATCCAGTTAAAAAGTGACACACAAGTGCTCGATTAGCATTTAACGGAGGAACACGTTTTTATAATTTCGTTCTTGAACTGTAGCCCAGACCTACCAGTATCTTCTGAAGCTGGTCAACTGACTGGTTGGTCACACTCTTCCCGTTGATCTCAGCAATTTCATCTCCTTCATGCAGAGACCCTGATTGTCACAGTATAGATGTTCAAAGAGAGCTCTGGTTAGTGATACAACTAAATTGATGACATTTTGGTTCCTTGACTACCAAAAAACAGAGCAGACAGTGTTGTCAAATTTAGGTCTTTCAGCAGTTTTTATTTGTGGTGAAGGTGTTCACTGTGGTACCTTGTCTGTGTATCATCCCTCCGTGCAGTATTCGTGCCACTGTGCACCTCTGTTTTTCATTCAACTTTAGCGTCATCCCCTTTAAACAAAGGAATAACATACAGACTAATCATCTATGCATTCATTTGTTATTAATCACCACTAACCCTAATGTAAGGTCATTGAGGTCTAGAGCCTATCCTGGAAGCATGGTGTGTGCAAGAAGATACACCCTGAATCATCACAGAAAAAGCACACACTCACACCTACACATACACACATTATGGGCAATTCAGAGACACCAATTGACCTGAAACATGCCTTAGGACACCCATGAACACGGGGACACTTCGAAACTGTGCACAGACTGAGCCGGATTCAAACCCACATCAGAACCCACTACTCAGTAGCTGTGTGCCACCATGCTGCCCCTCAGGCTCATTACCTGCCTGTAAATGGTGTTTTATTAACAGCAGACTGCTGCCATCTTCATAATTTCAATCGGATGACTTTAATCCTGTTATTAAAAGCATTTATCAATAAATTGAGCACTTCTCTCAACTGTAATATCTGTGATGTTAATTTATCTTGCCGTATTTTGTATAAAACATGTGGCGTCCTTCTTATTGACAAGTGAAGGAGGATAAGCTGGGGTCACAGCTGTAGTCAGTTCTCACCAGGGGCTCAGAGGGGTTCTTCTCAAAGGCCACTTCACGCATCTTGGTGACCTCCCTGCCGTTGGGCAGAGCAGCTCCACCATTGGTGTACACCTCCTCACCTTTGACCTCATACGTCTGCATGGCAGCCTGTGGGGAATATGGCTGTCAGTGGCATATCAACACAATACTTTGTCTATCTTTGTCCAGTTAGGATGAGGCCTAACATTGGTGACATTGAAGGTATTGCTTGCGGTGCTGATGTTATGATATTTGAGTGCTGGCATTACGATGGATTCAAAAGTGACTGACACACCTAATCTGGCTTGAATGCATGTTGACAGTGAGGACAAGTGTGTGGGGGGGTGAAGCTGTATTTTTATTCCACAAACTTTGCTTGGAGCAACTTTGCCCACTACTCAATATTATATATTGCGTTCTCTTAGACCCCAAGGTTTATTTTCAGCTGTTTATGTATATTTTTCAGTCAACGCTTCGATCCACCTCATTTTCAGGGGAAGCTCAGTGTGTACGTTACTTTTATGTCATTTTTATATACAAGGGCCTTCAAAGAAAGTTTTTCAGTTAAAGGCTCTTCCCTGTGTGTCTCAGCCGTTGCGTTTCAATGGAGGCTTTAGCATATGCTCTGGGTTACACATTAATCCCACATTTTTACCACCTCATTAGATTGTGACAACTTGAGCCACAAGCCTGACAGCTGTGTGCACTGTTGCCGTGGAGACAAAATACTGCTATAGGGTCCTACTGCCATGAATTATATTTATGGGAAAAAACAAAGCTTGTAAAAGCTGAAGTGTCCATTACATTTACAAACATCTGTCATTATCGATCTTCAGCTGCGCAGTTTGTGGCTCAACACATGAATGCCGAGGCATCGAGCATCCTGGAACGGTTTTCCAACCGTATGTACTATATATGTAAACACATGTCAAAGTTGTTAATATTTTAAATACACTCTAATGCAGATGTGTACATTTCTTTTTGATATTAATTTCTGTAATTTTTATTTCTTAGCTCATGCATTTTTCCAAAGTGAGTCTCTGTATTAAACCCCTTTTTTAGAGTAGGGTATTTTTTTTTTTCAGACAAGGACTTTGTTCAGGGGCACTACAGCAGTAGTGAGTGAGGCTTAAACCAGCAACTTTCGTGTTACAAACACAAACCCCAGACGGTCATACAGTATTTAGGCATACATACATTCATACATCTCTTAAAAAAAATTCATTTTGGACTGCAATGGACCTGTGACCTGTCCAGGGTGTAAACTGCTGTGGACAAACAGTTACTGATGATGAACAAATGGATCATTCTTTGTTAGTACTTTTTTCTGGTTGGATAGAAAAATTTCAGGGCATTTGCCACATATAAATCCTGCCGAGACAGTAGAGGGTTCCAAAAAGCACCATGTGAAGCACCTGACCTCTGCTCTAGGGCCATGGTGTGACCTCCAGGAGGTTGAGTAGGACCCTCTTTCACAGCTGAATGCCCAGCAGTTTACAGCAGTGTGCACATCTTTTTATTTTCCTTTTATGATCGGCTGTTCTGTGAGATCAGCAAATCGATGCCACCACTTCTGGGAAGTGATAAAGTGCACACATGTGCAACCGTGACACCAACCAGCTGATGAACCTGATTACTGTACAAGAACCTAAGAGCACAGCACAGATTTCTGCTTACAGCAGTGATAATGAAGTCACGCCCCTCATGTGGGACATTCCTGCGTGGCTGCAGCTCAAGTACACGCTAGACCACAAAGTTTTTCTGCATCTCTCCAGTTACATCCAGTATTTTCTTACTTTATAAGATAAGAGTCTTATCGTTTTATTTGTCCATTAAATGTGGCACAGCAGTTGATGTTTGAGCTTCACAGCTTCTAGGGTGTGGGTTCAAAGTCGTCTCAGTTTGTGCGCAGTTTGGATGTTGTCCCCATGTTTGCATTGGTTTCCTTCAGGTGCTTTCATTTCCTCCCACAGTCCAAAGATACATGTTTCAGGCAGATTGAGGACTGTGCCCTATGTGTGTAAGTGAATGAGTGTATGTGTTCCTCTGATGGTTTGGTGCCCCAGTCAAGAGTGTACCCTGCTTCTCGCCCTGCACTTCCTGGAAAATTACCCTGCACTGAACACACGGCTACTGATAGATGGATGGATTTTGGTTCACGCATTTTTGCATGATTCATTCGATTCCACTCTGTTTGACTTACATTTTACCCAGCAGTATGTGCTGCAATGGCAGTTTGTCAGTTCTGCCCACACAGTTTTAGCTGTTCCGCGTCCCTCCGGCTGTATATTACACATCACAGCTGTTGAGAAGAATTTCTGACGACCTGCAGGGAGTGTTTGTGGATCTTACAGAATCCAACAGAAACATTAGTTTCCTGGTTTACTTCAAAAGGGCATCTGGGTCACTAACACTAAAAACACCCCACAGGGTTCATGCTATACTGTGTCAAGATAAATGATTACAATATAGCTTCAATAACAATATGGCAAACCTGCCCCCCGTGGAGCACAGTTAACCACAGGTGGGAAGCTGCCTCTTTGACCCCAGTTGCGTGATTAAAATGTTAAATGGCCAGATTCAAGTTCAAATTCTGCACATGTGCATCTGTCTAAATGGACAGAAGTGTAAAACTTATTTATTCAGCTAAGATTAAGAGCTTTTTATATCATTCGGGTGCTCAAAGCAGCATAATATTTCAAAGGAAATTTTAAGTGCCCTGTATGGTGCTTTATATAAACAAACAAAACCTATATCAGAACCAGTAATATTGCTTTAGGAAAGATAATGGATTTGAAATTAAATAAAACTGTCTGCATGACATCATCTATCCATTAGAACCAATATGATTAAACTGACTGCGCTAATGCAGGGTCACTGAGGTCCAGACTACAACCCAGAGACAGTGAGTGTGTGGCAGTTTACACACTGAACAGGAAATCAGTCGGCCGTAGGGCAACCCCACACACATTTTGGGCAATTTAGAGTCACCAGTTCACCTGAAATGCACACCTTTGGACTGTGAGAAGAAACCAGAGCTGCCAGGGAAATCTGGGCAAATATTGAGAGAACATGCAAACTCCACACAGACTGAGCCAGATTCAAACCCATATTACAGACCTACAGACCTGCAGCCCAGGAGCTGTGAGGAACCGGTGCTTCTCACTGTGCCACCAAACTTCACATTTGAAGACTCCACAGACATCAGACTCCACAGACTAGACTTGATATCATCATGTGTGAATATTCTTATCATAAAAGAATGAATTTTGTTATGACTATTATACATCACTCAAATCAGAGCTCATACATAACTGCTGCTTTCACACACAAGCCTGCTGTTCTGATAGCAAAACTCAACGTTTCTACTGAAACTGCTTCTCCCCCTTACTTTTGTCCATAGTAAAGTATTTACATCAAATTTTATTTTCCTCCCACATTTTTCCCCTTTGTTGACGAGAAGCTGGGGAGAAGTACAGTGGCTGCACAGTCCATGACAGATAACCAGCTTTATTGGGTGCCACTGGGAAGGTTAGTAATTCCTTTGAGGAGATGCATGGGGGAGGGGTGGTGATGATCTGTGTGGAGGTGATAATGGAGAGCTCCAGCTGCAGTCGACTTTATGCACTCAACTGAGGCACAGAACAAAAAGCACAATTCAATGCTGCTAAACACAGGAGATGCCTGTACCTACAGTGCTTCACTTGCCATTCAAAACCACTAGATCCAAACCTCTGTCAATCCCTGAGCTCAGATTCTCACTTGTGTTATTAACCATTTGTAACCCTAAGCCTAAGCTGACACTGCTATGCAAGGCAATGTACAAAATTTATACATGGTGATTCAAAAAGAATTGAACACTTTCATAAAATTTCTATTAGATAACTAATCATAACAGTATATTAAACATTTGTAAGATTAAGAAAAGAACAGTTACTTTACAAATTGGTTTGACTGCATGTTGATATTTAGTTTAACTTTGAATCACGATGTATGATAGGCCATTTGCAAATTTATACCATAAGGTAGTTTTTATCTGTCTTTTTTAACATTGATTTACACAGCTGAGTTTTCTTTTTCCTCACTATATCAGTTCGCTGTAAGTGCTATGACAGCAGAAGGTGGGATTTGAAGCCCCTGGGCCTTCATGGTGGACTTGTTTTGAACCGTCTTCAGACAGAAGGACAGTTTCTGTCCTATGAGAGCTGCTTTTAACTGCAGTCTGAGGAAGCATTTTGTAAACATTCTTGGAAACGATCTTGGATGGCTTCAGCACACAAGTCATTCAATCACGGAGACTGAGGCTTTGCAGCAAAACACTGATGCCTTTCAATATGTTTCAAAGTGTTAAGAAGCAGCATTAGACTTATGTTTATAACCTATAAATCAGCTGACAGCTGGGGCTTTGTTAAAGCCGGAACAAATGCATCTAAATCTGAAACTCGTAAAACAGTTAATGGCAAATAGGGCCTAGATATTGAAACCAATTTTCAGCAATATATTTTATCCTAGTCGTAGTGTATTTTAGGAAGTTTACGTGAAGAAGGGTCGAACCTGGTTTTATCCGAGGGGCCAAGCAATGACAAAACAGACAAAATGAGAATACTGAGGACAAGTGCGTGAGCAGCTCAGCTGCTGAACCCCGTGCTGCTGTGCACATCTTTGTGTAGGAGCCTGCAGCTTCATTTTTCACATACAGCACATCACAATTAATGCAGCTTTTGAACCACAATAACCATTTATCATCCATTGCGCTTGTATGTCTTTTCTCAACCTGTGTATCTTTGTTTTTCTACAAGCAGCAGTACACCTACGCAACATGTGTCATTTAGTACTTTTTTCATTTCTCAGATAACATTTGACTAACATGTTTTATACTTAACTCCCAAATAAAATAACTTAGGGGTGTCCAACAAGCAGACCTGCAAGAATGTTTGTAAAACTATTATTATATAATATTGTAAAATCGTTTACCATACCATCCCATAAAGGGATAAAGTGTATTAAATCACTCAGTAACAGTTTTAAACATACTTGAATAAACACTGTACCTATATAAAATAGAACAACATAAATAAATATATTCAGTTTAGCCATTTAAAATTCAGTATCCCAGATACTATGCCTTGTACATGTATGCCCCTTGCACAAATTTCCAAAAAAAGTGTAGACACACCTGAGATAACTGAATCCTTTACAAAAAACAAGCTTGTCCTATATCAGAGTTTTAAAAAATAAATTGTTAAAGGGAGACATTGTTCTTTGTTTGCTACCAGTTAAAATTTAGCAAACTAAAAGTAAAGAAACTAAACTTTGATAAGAAGAGTACATGTTTATTCTGCTGTTTCTTTACTGATCAAGCAGTAAAATGTGATCAGAGAGGGGAGTATCCCCAAATACGACCTCCATCCTCACAAGGAAACATTGAACACAAAACACTCAACTGAGCTGTTTGGAGGCCTCTAACAAAAAGACTCATCTACAGTGGACTGTGGTATGAACTGGACTCCCTGGCTAAAAGTGCTGACCTGTTCCAAAAGTGCGGGGAAAATTCTTCACTTAACACAGGATGTCTGTGCTGTGAAACCACCACTCGGTTTTTAAAGGAGCCCTTTGTGTAGCACAGTCAGTGCTTGAAACAGTATGAAAAATTGTAAATTGACAGCGGATCTCCTCCAGCAGTGTTGTTCCATTGTGCTGCTATAGTGAACCAGGAGATTAGCTTAGAAAATGGATGACCTCTTTCCCTGGGCCCTATGTCCCCTTTTCATCAAAGCAACTGTGTGAAGAAGCAAGACTGAGCACCTCAGCTTCTGGAGCTTCCTACTCTAACCACAGCACTGGTGGAGCTACTTTGCCAATTATTCAGAGTGGCAGGACTGCAATAGTTACCTTCGCACAATGACCACACAAACTGTTGCTAGAAATCAAACAGCCCACTTGAAATGAGGACCAAAGATGTTCAGGGAATAACAGCAAAAGAAGCAAGAGTGTTGCACTAACAACATCTACATGAAACAACATTATGCCTAAGTCTGGTCTCTGAAAAACCCCCCAAAAGTTTTGCATAAACTTTCCTGCTACCAGGCCTGAAAAGGCTGCACCTTTCAACACAATGCTGCAACAGAAGGACATAAAAAATATATACTTAAAGGAATTTTGTCTTGCTAACATTGCAGTATCAGATCTAAGCTTAAAGCCATCAAACTTCCAGTCCTTCTGAAGCTCATAAAAATTGATCAGAGATGTGTTGAGAACTTTTCTCACAACATTTACATTTTTCTTTTAGTGTATGTTTTTCTCCAAAGCAAGCAACAGTATTAGGCTACTTACAGTTAATGACAGTGACACTGAGGTTTAAAAATCATGATACAGTCCCACGTATGTTTATTATTACTGCATAAAAAGTGAAATAACTGCTTGTCTTGTCATTCTATATGTACAGGATAGTCATTCTGCACATGTACTACAACACATGGTCTGAAAGGCCTTCAGTTGAAACGGACCCTGGGAAGATGCAACGTACAAAAGAAAAATCAATGAGTAGAGCCAAGGTGTAGTGCTTCAGTATTAGGTCTGACCAAGTTCTATGACTCAGAAAGAGATCTCTAGGCCAATACTATTCTTATTATTTTCTGTGCAGTGAACTTTGCTCTGGGTAAGAGTATAGGTAAAACATATAAAATGTAAAATCAGAAGTGAATTTTAAAAAAGACTAAATAATCACATGAAATGTGGTAAATTGGGATGTAATGAGACATGAACAGCACAGCAGGATCTTAACAGGGGGAAATGCCTTCAGTGAAGTTCCTTGCAAAGTGCTGAGTTCCACTGTCTGCACACACAGGGGGGAGTGGGGGGGAGGGTGGAAGTCACATGTTGGCAGGAAGCGGCCAGACTTCAGTCTAAAGGTCTGCTAGTATCAGGATAATGAATTTTAATTTAATATGAAAAATACAGTGTCAGCTTAATTGGAGATTACCACAGCATTTCTCCATTTCGCAATGATGGACTATGAGTGTTCACATGTGGCACGAGTGAGTATAAGTTCTGGTAATTTATTACAGAAGACAGTCTGAATTGTTCAAGGACAGGAAAGTACATGAAATGATAGAGAAGGAACTTAAGTTTAATTACTACAGGAACTAACAGGTTTAATATGGCAAGTTTCCTATAAAGGGACAGATTAATGAGTTATACATCAGATGACATTAAAACTTGTTTTTTATTTCTTTTAATTTAGCTGATTTTTTTTCAGAAACAGCGCACAACAATTTGCATAACTGGGTAGTTTCACTGTATCAGCCAAGGGTCCTGCAACAACGAATTTGGAACTGAAGCTGTAACCACTGTCCCATTTAAATTTTTTTCCCAGGCTAAATGGGTGTTAGCTATACAAGTTATACAAAGAGCTATGTGATTTTTACCTTTGAAAAGATAGATAATTATATATGTGTATATTACAGGCAAGATTATTTCTAGCAACAGTGACATTCTATTAGAAGGAAGAATAAAAATCTATCTGTTGTAAGAAGAATTTATACTCTTGAAATTTAAAGACTGTATGCACATATCATGTGCACATATATAGAAGTATTTACATATAAAAATGTGAAAGTTTGAGAAACGCTGGTCATAATCTGTTTACCTGAGTGGTGTATGCTTTTCAGATAAAGCAGCTTTTATCTGGTAGTAAAGAGGACCAACTTGGGATCAGGATCACAGGGGAAACGGAGAAGACAGCTATACTGCCAGTACAGCACCAACTGCATGAGGCCTTGACACTCTCCTCTTGTTAAAAAAAAAATAAAAATGTTAAAAAAATTAGCAGTACGCTTCACTGTGTCTCCTGAAAGCAAACTTCCTATTTCAGCTTCAGACAGGAAATTGATCACATGAGCAGCTGTCAGAGAAAGACAAAGAGAGAGGAGGAAAAAAATGATTAAAAAAACAGCTGTAAATATTTGTTTAAAGTGTGATTCTTTTCATTTTACACTTTTTTCTGCTCAGCTTTTTTGTAAGTCAGTAACACAGTTATTACAGCCCCCTCCAAAAAGCACAACACCCACACAAGGTCATGACGAATGAACTCAGGTTGATGCCGCCCCTGATATTCATGCCAAGAACCACACATTTCCTCTCTCTCGAATGGATATCACAGTTCATGGTGTAAAGAAAGATGCTGGGAGCAGAGGTAACACTATTTTCAAAAGCAAGAGAGAACCCAGAGTAATCAAAACTACATTTCACAGCAGGCAAAGAGCTTCAGATGCAGTCAAATTGTCTGATGTAGAATTAACATTAAATACAAAGATGATTGTGACAGATGTGAGAAGAGAGGAACGGTTTGGTAGAAATGCATTTTGATGATCTTATTGAACACAGAAAGGGATTCAGCAGTTCTAAGGGAGAGACGGAGCTACTTCTCTATCAGAGGGATCATTATAACAGTTGTAATCTATTCTGAGAACATCTCTGGCTGTCCACTGAGTGCCTACAGATGAAACCGTATGAAATAAGCATTCAAACAGCAAACATACATGTAGGGGGACAGATTAATATACTTCAGAAGTTCCATACATTTATTTATTTCTTAGCTAACACTTTTATCCAAGATGTGTCACAGAGTTAGCATGGCACAGCCAGCAACATGCAGTTATTTACCTGTGTATACAGCAGGCCAATGCATGGTAAATACTTTGATCGTGGGAGTTGCAACAGGAACAGGATTTGAACCAGGAACCTTCTGAGAACAGTCAGTGGCTCCTAACTACGCAACACCAGCCCTTGAGTTGGAGAATGTGAAACTGGAACAACGGACTGCAACTTACAGTGTTGCTTTGTATCCTCCACCATGGAGGACAAGGAGACTAGTCTGTGAGGCTCAGCAGGAGTGAGGTGAACTGCCAAGGTATTGATCACTGCAGAACTCACAGAGCTGCAGCAGTTAATCAGCAAACAATCCCCTCCATGAGGCCAAGCAGAGCATGCTGACTGAGGTCATTTCGGAAACACGGTAAATGATAAAGGGCACAGCACGCTACAAACACAAGGAGTGGCTGAGAATTGGTGCATTTCACTGCAGCCACATCGACACGTCAATTGCTGGTGTATTTTCTATGATCAGATACACACTTTTTAATACTGTCAAAGAACTGCAGCACTGGAGACTGTAATTATGGTTTATGTTATTTCACAGTGGGAGCAGCAGGTGTTGCAATGCTTAGCACCTCTGCCTATAGACCCCAAAAACCCAGGTGTGGACTCATCCTCTTGCTGCAGTACCCATTATCAAGGTTTTTACCCTGTATTGATATAGTAAATATAATCCAGCTGTATAAATTAATAAATCACTGTATGTAGCCTTGTAGAAAAGTGTCAGATAAATAAATGTAAATACAGTGAGCAGTCATTGCTTCAAAATATTTAAGGGAACCACATGTCATAACTAAGCAGGGTTAAGGTTTTTTTCAGTAGGCCGTATCTGCAGGGGAATTGAACAACGCAGGCAAGACGGTTTCATGCAGTATATTACACAAACGCCTGTGGCATGTTTTGCACAGTCAGCACCTTCTAACCAACTAAAATGACGCCAGTTAAAAGCAACTTGATAGAAAAGGCCACAGTTATGGAAGTTGGAGAGAAGTTGTTTGTCAAGAGCAAAAAAGTGCTTTGGTGGAACATGACTCACATAGTGTCTGGAAGGGGTTCATTCTGTACACTGCAACTGATCTGCCTTGAATCCAGCACCAAAATACATACACACGGGAGTCAGGCATGCTTCCACACATGGACTATATGGAGGATGCCAGTTATGAGCTTTATATTTTAAGTTATCAAAAATATAGTTCAACCTCAATATTTATAATAATAATAATAATAATAATACTGAGAAGAAGAAGAAGAATGACAAAGAGTTGAGAAGAAATATTTAATCTTGTTTGTCTTAACCATTCAGATGAGAACAAAAATGGAGCGGCAACATGCAAACAGCAGACCATGTTCATTTTTGCTCAGTAGCTAGTTGTCTTAGACTGTACATGAACTAAATTTTCTAACAAACCACGGGATAGGCTTGGAGGTTTTGGAGAGCTTCACTGGAGTCAGAGAAAGAAAATGGGAATATGTCACACTTCTATTTACCAGAGACAGTTTTGATTACTACCAAGAACCATCAGTATCTCCACTGAAACCGACTGCTGACAAAGAGGAACCCAAACAATTCAGCTTTATCTGATAGTTTAGCTCCAAGGTCCAGACATTCAGCAAGTGAACTCTGAAAAGCTGCCCTAAGGTAGACCCTTCATTTCCACGTTAACCCCCGTTGCAGTTTGAAGCCCACTGTCATAACACCTGAAACATAAAGGGCCTTCACAAAAATAAACCCCCATGGGGTCACATGACATGATTGCCCTTTTGTTTTAGCTCAACAGCTGCTCTTCAACATAAGTCCAGATAGACTGAAAATTGTACAACAACAAAACAACAACAACAACAATAATAATTTAGTTGATGCGTTTTCCCAAGGCAGTTTACAATGTAATATTGGTTTTTACAAGATAGTTTAATTTACTTACGTTTATGCCTCAGATTATTCTTCTTTCTTAAATCTATGAAATGTGAAAGCTTAAATCTGAAGTGGACGTAATAATCCGTGAAAAACTCTTTCCTGTGACACTGCTGAAAAGTACTGCAACACATTAATAAAACACCAGCCCAATAATAGGAAAAAACAGATATTAATGAGAAGTGATTATTAAAAATGGAAATTATTTTTAAAACTATGCGCTAATTAAACTTAGTTGATACATACTCACTGACGACGACAAAACCAGAAAGGAGTGTTCGCAAAGATGAGGCTGAATAAAGAAGCGCTTGGTGGTATCGATGAACCAGCGGTTTCAGATTACCCATCTTTTATTACTTTCAGTTTTTTTTTTACATTCTAAAATCGAAATTACTGCAAGTTGTGAGCTGTAATCTGCGGGTAACTGTCACAGAGCGGAATATGTCTATCGGGCTTATATAGAAATCATTGTTCAACTTCTGTTTATCCCTCGATGCTCATGTACAGGTTATGAAATATGGTATCATCGAATAAAATTCAACAAAATCTCAAAGATGCTCAAATGTGCACGTCTGCTATTAATGACGTCACATAAGGGCATTTTAAAGCGGTGACGCTCAGAGCGCTAGTGCCTGGAAGTTCACTGTCGAGCGATGTCCGTATGAAGCGCAAAGCGCAAACCGGGTAGTTCCAGTACAGACCAGCGCATCTCCATCCTCCCCACAGAAACCCGCCCGACAGCGCCGCAGAGCCATCACGCATCACTGCCCGAGTGGCGATGATGACCTCAAACCGCACTGGACCACGTTCCTTCACGGAACCCTATTTATTTAGACAAAAATGTATATTTTTATCTTGTTGGCAACATTACCACTGCCGGAACGGCTCACCTTCTCGGAGCGCGGCCGGCTCTGCAGCAGCTGTTCCAGGTACAGGTCGGACAGCGCCGTCCGCGCGCTGTTGACCCGCTCGAACACGGCGGCCGGTTCGTTTTTGCTGGACTTGAGAGTCATTCTGCTGCTTTGGACAAGTGGAGCTGGATGTCCGGGCAGAACCCGAGCGATGCAAGAAGGACGGCGACCCGGGGCGGAAAAGGATGACAGAATCGCCCAAAAGGCTGATAAAGTCCCGGCTGCGGGTTCAAAATCCGGAGTTGGTCGCAAATCGCGGATCTCGGAGGTACGAGATCAGCTGGTAGGACAGATAAACACGATGGTGGGGGCGGGGGTGGAGCTAGAGAAGGGGGGGGAGCTAAAGAAGTGTGTGTGTGTGTGTGTGTGTGTGTGTGTGTGTGGTGGGGGGTTGGAAAATGGAGAAGGCGGGATGGAGGGAAGGACGGATGGATGGAGGAATGAAAGATGTGGACGGAAAAACGACGGAATAGAGGAGGCGTTAGAGGAAGGACGATATGGAGGAAAGAACCGCAGCGTTCCAGAAGCGATGAAAGACGGATGACTAAGGGGTGAGAGGATGGATGATGGTGGCGATGAAGGATGGATGGAGCAGCTCAGTTAACTAAATTACTCGTGGGGCTGAACAAGTTCGTTCAGCTCGCCGCCAGAAACTGCTTTTGCATATTACAGCAGTTCACAATAAATATTAATACTGGACGAAACAAAACGTCAGTGTGGGGAGGAAACCCCGATCGCAGGTTGTTTCCCGGAGACTCCTCCTGTACACCGCATTTGAAAACACATAGGCGGCTAATAAAGGCAACTCGGCGGCTTCCAGTAGGACCAGGGTCGAATACCAGCCGTGGGTTTTATTTAGGTCTTTATCGTAGTGCGTGCGCTTCAAGTTAATGTTGCACTTTCTTGTTTAGCCGTTTCCAGCGTTAAAGATACATGTAATGTTAAGAACATTTAACAAAAACATTTAACAACATCAAATTACTGTAATGCTCCAGCAGTTCTGAGACCTGGCAACTGCAGGTTTGTTATCAATGTCGAAAACATTGACGTCATTGCATTTTTTGTTTCGTTATAACCCATGTTTAGATACGTTATTTTAACTAAAGAAACATGTAGGTAGAAATCAAATGCTATATTAAAAAAAATTTAAATCTCACAAAATGTGTAATTTTTTTTATAAACACTTTCATTGAAATGTGCAATTTTTTTGGGTTGGCACACCAGTTAATTTGTATATATTCTGAGACTCGCTCGAACTTACACCTGCCTGAACTTCCTACTGAAAAAGTCTCCTTCCTGCACTGTGTTCATGCACAGAGCCTTAAACTGAGCAAGTCCACACAAGTTAAATGTGTAACCAAGGAGAATTTTGAAAGTGGTGGTGGGGGGTTCTCTGCAGACAGACCACACCTTCAGCATTATCTGGGCTTTCTGCCCTCAGCTCAGTCACAGAGTTGTGGGAGATGGCTGCTCCTATCAAATTAATCCTTCAAAGGCCTGGATCAACAGGTGGGAGTGGAGGATGTGCTCTTTCAGTAATTCAGGTGTATCTGGTCAGCTAGTTGTGTTGGTCTGGCAGACGGGACCTTTTACCCCAGAAGAGCACTGAAGATAATTCTGGACCAAGGAGTGAGTTGAGGGTCTTGGAAAGGGGAGAACAATGGCAAGGGGCAGATAGCACCTGTGGAGATGATGAAAGCCCTCCCATGCAGCCTGTAGCAGGAACAGTGGAGAGATTAAAGGTGCTGTTCTGGAGACACTGGCAGTGGATGACTGAAGTCCTACTCTCAGGGACAGCACCATTTGAAGGCACGAAGGGTGAAGATGGCAGTGCCACCATTTGGGCACTTAGGGCAGTGGAGCCATGTCAGATAAGGCAACCCCCTTGAGAACTGGACCAAGTGCCAGTCCCACATCAGGTGTGACAGACATGTCACCTATGGAATAGGAGCAGGGTTTGATACCCCTTGGACACAGGGAAAGGGAAGAAGGTCAGGCTTTGACATGAAAGATGGTTGCCGAATCTACTCGGGAAAAGGGCAGGACAAAGGGCCACCTTGTTTACAAGAGCAAGTTTTGACACCTCCAAGAAACAAGGTCAGGGTAAATTTGTGATGGAGAACAGAAACCGACAAGGCTGGGGTAGGGATAGAATGTAAAGCTCAGGCTTTGGGATTCAGGGAAGAACATACAAGGAAAGGTTACAGCCAGGGGATGTCCCTTGGATCGTATGACAAGGTCCCCAACAAATGAAAGTAAGCCTGGTTTCAGGCTTGAGAAGGAGTGTAGGGATGGGCTTCTGTGCAGGTGACAGCTTGTCAATAAGGCAGGGAAGAAACAGAAGCTCAGAACTCTCCTCAGAGGGAGAGATATCCTCTGTAGGGCTTAAAGGTCATTGCAACAATCCCAGAATAAGCTCCATTGACCTGGAGAGAAATTCAGTTGCTTTCTCAGAACAATGTTGTCCTTTTCATCCACTGGGTCAGAGTGGGGTCTTCCAATGAAGGTTTCCCCTCAGAAAATTAGAGGTTAGTTCCAGAGTTTAAACACCAAGGACAGCATGTAGTTCAGGCAGTGAGCAGGCATGAAGTGGCTACAAGTGCACTTATATTTTTAACTTGTATTTACTAAATCAAAGCCAATCTGTCACCAAGTAACTAAGTGAAATGGCCTTTGATGTGCTCAGGAAATGAACATAAACCACAACAGCAGCACAACATCCAACTTTCTGCCATCTACCCAGCAACATTTGCAAAACTCCAAATGTTTATAACCCTAATAAAGAATCCCACCACAAATCTCTCTTTAGTTATTTTCTTTCACAGGAGTCTTCAAATGGTTGAACTGACCATGCTTAGAGTTCATCTCCTCTTAACATGCAGAAAAAACGAGTAGCAGTGTTAATATTTTATTTATTCAAATGCACACTTTAAATATGAACATTACAGGTAGAAAATTTCACTGGTTAAGAGTACACTGTACAAAAATACTGAGTTGCCAACATTACCAAGCACTCAGCAGACCTTGAAACAAGCCAAGTGTTGTGAAGGATTTGAAAAGAGATTACAGACCACAGCCTAATGTTCCATTACCACACAGGCAGTGAGCTCAACATTGAGGGGGCGTGTCTTTACGGTGGGGGGGGGGGGGGG